>CM042435.1:7224473-7256973 GCA_023631565.1 Gymnocephalus cernua | reverse complement strand
CTGCACTCTCACACACACATCACATGCACACATTCACTCACCAATATTAATAACTTTTCATTCACTCTCTCTCTCTCTCTCTCAAAGACGCACACATTCACTCACAAATACACTGACAAATATTAACATATAGCCTACTATTCAATCTCTCCAAATTATGCAAAAGTGGTGGGATTCAGCTACTCTTAAAGAATGTTATTTTCTTTAAGAGAAGGAAAGGTTAAATGTGTTTCTGTCCCATAAAAGTGAGGCATGTTTGAAGAATATTATTTGACTTAGAAACCATTATACTTGAATTGTTTGAATGAATTTGAAGATTTGATGTCATGTTTGAGGCATATTGAACAAATATGTTGATTTTTTTTGTTGGTCTGATATCAGTTTTAGGCTGTGCTTTTTTAAATCTTTATACATTTAAACTGCTCAGATATATGTGGCTTGGACGCAATGTCTTTTGAATATTGAGTAGGAAAAAATGCAAATAAAACTCCAGCAGTTCATAACCACTGTCTTTAGCTTGTTTAAAAATGGAAACTTTTGTATGACTTGACTTGTGACTTGCTTGACCAAAGCTATGACTTGACTTGACTTGCTTGATTGTCACACAAAATGACTTGGACTTGCTTGAGACTTGAAGGTTAAGACTTGAGACTTGCTTGTGACTTGCCCATGTGTGACTTACTCCCATCTCTGGTATATACACATATTCAATTAGGTGAAGAATTAAATTAAAAAGTGGGGGGACCAGAACAGTTTATTTAATTTCTTCCTACTTCTTTTTGAACATGGGAATCCTTATTTGAATCCTTTATAATCATTTTGAAAGATATGTTTGGTGAGGATTTCATTTCAGTACAACATGTACTGAAATGTACATGTTATTTATCTTTTTATTTCTTTTAACATGTTCAAAATAAACTAAATTAAAAAGAAATCTCACGAGGAGGCATGGGAGAGACGTGAGGAAATCATGCAAGAAGAGAGGAAACGAGGAAATGTGTCTTTAGAGGGATGAGACGTCCTATCCTGGGGCTGTATGCGGGGAGTTAGCACGGCTTTCCGCTGCACGGCTTCCAGGAAGGCTGCTCTAGTGTATCCTCGCTCATAGCTCCTCGGAGATCCCTCCTCCATCCTCGCTCCTCAGGGCAGGAATAAGAGCTTTGAGACGGCCTTCACGAAGTAGGTCAATAACAACTTCCGGTTTTAAGCAAGGAGCGAGGAGCTTTCGAACAAGAACCTTGGGATATAGCCATACTCTGTTCTACTGGGAGAGAGTCACAGGCGTTTAAACCTGTGGGGTCATTCCTACATTGCTGATGACAACAGCCCCCCTTACGTTACACTTTGTCTCTTACTATGTCCCTACAGATTTCACGGATAGGTTCAGATGATACCTACCTGCTACCAGACCTTGTGCAGAAAACGTCCACCTCCAGTCCTACCCACAATGCACTGGGCCAGCAGTGGCGAACACGTGAACTCAACTACTCGCAGTCACCCACAGCCCCTCGATCCCCCACACACCAGGACCTACATGTGAGTTTATCTGGAGGAAAGTGCAGTCAGAGACACAGGTAGACAGACAGAACATTTTAGTCAATCCACATATTTAAAAAAGGTCCACAGTGGAGCTGAACTTTTTGGGAGAAAAAAAAATCTTTTACTGCCAGATGTTGCGATAACTATTTAATTTTACGATTTTCTTTTTAGCTACATATTACACTTTCTACTACAATCATGTTAAATAAAGTAATAAAAAAGTAAATCAAAAATCCACTAAAAATTTAACATGTCTTTAAACAATCTCTGATATGTAACATTAAACAGTAAATACAATAATAGAAAGAGGACTAAAAAATGTTAAACCAAATGTTACACCAAACATTCAACTAAATAATTCACATTTGATTAATTGCGGTCCTCACGATTAGCTAATCACATTCTTTTGAATCGCAATTTCGAATTTTAAAACGATTAAACGTTCAGCCCGAGTCAGCGATAGGATATCATCGTGTCTTGTATTGACAATGGTTGAGAAAGCAAAAGCAATTTGCTCATTGAGCTGAAAATAAGTTAACTTTTTTTTTAAAGAATTTTGTCTTGACATTATCATTGATATCAAATCCAATAAGTGACTAGTTGCATTAGTTACATTTGTCCACCAGAGAGAGATGGTGACACAGTTTAGTTGCTAAGGTATCTGTCGGTACACGATCTGTGCTGCCTGCACGATCCGATATGCGCATAAATACGTAGTAGAAAACGTAACGGTTTCCCTACACTATTTGTATCACGTATGCGTTGAAACACTTGACGGCCAGGCGGCACAACTGGCGGCATATTTTTGTAGGCTACATTTTTCATACAGTTATTCATTATACAGTTCACGGCGGGTCTGTTTTATTAAGATATTTAAATTAAGTACTTATTGTCACTTATCCAAAACCGCATATCGACGTCAGTGTACTACGCCTTGGCAACATTGTTATTTTTGTGACATGTAGCGTGGGGATGTTGTGATGTTTTAAAATGTAGCTTAAGCTATGCATTACGAGGTGTTTACGTGGCTGCTAATCCAAAATAATAAAGGAGTTGTTACATGTTACATGAACATACACCATTTTGGTTACATGTGGAATGAAGTATGAGTCTTTCTGTCACTGCAAACCTTCAGTTTCCTCCACACTCCCCATGAAATTCCCGCAGTGCAAAGGTGCGCAAGCATGGTGCAAATCGTGCAGTGGCGTAATAGGATTATCATCTGCGCATGTCGGATCATGCAGGCAGCACAGATCGCGTACCCACAGTATTAGTAGTAGTAGTGATATGATTTGTCTGAATACTCCCAGTAGTAGTAGTAGTAGTAGTAGTAGTAGTAGTAGTAGTAGTATAAATCTATAAATGTGCTTACTGGGTTTCATATGTCCTCATACAAATGAAGTACCGAGAATGAATGAATTGTAGCGGTAATGTTTAGGGAATGAAATAACTGAAGGCTTGAAAGAGAACCAAGGGTTGTTGGTGATGCCAGAAGGTGGCAGGGTTGTTGTCACTGATCTATAAAGCCGTAAATAGCCCAAATCAAACAATAAGAATGATGGTGTGGAATAAACCGTTTTTCTTGTTGAACATCATCAGGCCGCCAGCAGTCCTACTGGTAAAAACGCCTCCTCATCTTCCTCTTCCTCCTTCCTGTCATTCATCGATCCAAGATTGATCCCCATATCGTCGCCACCACAGAGCCCTGGTGAGTACATTTACACACACACACTATACATCCACTCACATAAACAATACACTAACATACATTACAGCATGCATACTTACAAAGTAGTTTCCATGAGAGAATGTAATGAGAGAACACAGTTTTACTGTTGGGCCCTGTTGGACACTGGGCTCATTTAACTACACCATGCATTGTTAACCCTTTAAAGCCCAAGTCCTTTCTGAATCCTATTTAAACATTCCACTAAATTCACACAATGCTGTCCGGCTAGCCTATAATACTCTCTAGTTATCATACAGTAGGACAGTAGGACATTTACCGATTTCTTTCTTTATTCTTACACTTTTAAGCTACAGAGTGATGTGATTTTGCAACCAAGGGCCTTACACAATTGGTTTTTGTCCCCATGCAGTGGGCAGTAAGGGTGAGCAAATCAAGAGAGAGAACCACAGGAAGGGCTCTGTGGTGAATGTGAACCCCACCAACATTCGTCCGCAGAGCGACACTCCAGAGATCCGCAAGTACAAGAAGAAATTCAACACTGAGGTTCTCTGTGCTGGACTATGGGGTTTGTAGTTGTGAAGTGTGTGTGTGTGTGTGTGTGTGTGTGTGTGTGTGTGTGTGTGTGTGTGTTAGATGTTTTAAGAATGAAATTAAACTGATGCTTTGAGTTGATGCTTTTGAGTTTGAAAACAAACTTTATTGAATTTGTTTTCTGGACAATGTCCTCCTCTCGACAGTGTGCAGACTCATATATATTGTTTATTTTGGATGTCACACCAATATACAGAGTTACTGATGTTTTACAGAGACAGTAGATGGATGCATGACACAGCATGTTGGGTGTGGGCTGTAAGGTGTCTGTTGTGTTGTGCAGGTGTGAATCTGTTGGTGGGGACAGAGAATGGTCTGTGGCTGCTGGATCGAAGTGGTCAGGGGAAAGTCTACTCCCTCATCAGCAGGCGAAGGTTTCAGCAGATGGATGTGTTGGAAGGACTCAACGTGCTGATCACTATATCAGGTACATGTACTGTAGGTTCAGATATACACAACACACTGACACAGTAGAATGCATATAGCGCAGTTCATACACAAAGGCAATTCAAAGCGCTTTACATAAGCATACACATAGAAAGCAAATACGCCATAAAATTCAACAATCAAAAACAAAGCAAACAAACAGTGAATTTAAAGGACTTTGAAGTCAGGAGAAATGGCCATCATAAAAGAACACAGGGTTGGGGCAGATGTGTTCAGGAAGTTCATTCCATAAATGTGGTGCATAAAACCTAAAAGCTGCTTCTGCATGTTTGGTTCTAACCCTTGCTCATATATCAAAACAATATTGTGAGGAATAGTTTTTTGTTGTTGTTGTTGTCAAAGACATCTTGAATTTGTTCATGTGCTTTACAGCAGCGATATTCAACAGGTGGTCCTCAGAGTAAGTGCATGGGGCCGCCAAATATTATATATATTTATATATAATATTATTGTTAATTTTTTTTCTCCAAAAATTAAAATATGTCTGAAAATATACAATAATATGAATTCAACATATAAATAATAGCAAAGATAAATTTGTCTATTTGGGAAAATAAAACATTTAGTTTACACGTTGAAGATAAGCTTACTGTAGGTAAGGTAGCCACTATGGCAGCCATACAGTTAGGATTCCCTGTGCCTTTCATATATGTTAAGCATTAAAACATGATGTATAAATAATGTATCAATATCCATTTATTTTCATCCATCCTAGTTTAACATGCAACTTCATTTTATACAATACATGTACAATAGTAGGAGGGTTTCTACTCCGTCTCTCTTTCAGCTAAGGGGTCCTTGGCCTGAACACTTGATGTAGGTCTGCCTTGTCTTTGACTCCCATAATTCGCTGGCTTTGTCAATGCTAATGTAGGCAGAACAAGCAGTCTGGCGACATTTTAGATTCTTAATGTTGAGCATGCAGTTGACAAATTAAACATTAGCAGCATTAATACATACTGTCATCTTTCAGTCCCAACCCAAATGGGTGGATCTGGGCAAGACACTGAGGAATGAATAACCGTCCTGTCAACATCAATACTCCAGGGTATTTTGTACAACTGCATGTAACTGGATAAATGGGAAGGAGAGCATTGCTTTCTGTTCACGTTGACTGTATCTGAACAGGATTCACCATTCTCTCTCTCTCTCTCTCTCTCTCTCTCTCTCTCTCTCTCTCTCTCTCTCTCTCTCTCTCTCTCTCTCTCTCTGTGTGTGTAGGTAAAAAGAACAAGCTCCGTCTGTACTATCTGTCCTGGTTAAGGAATAAAATCCTCCACAATGACCCAGAGGTGGAGAAGAGACAGGGTTGGACCTCAGTAGGGGATCTAGAAGGCTGTGTACACTATAAAGTGGGTAAGTACCTCCTGCAAGGGGCACATTAAATGGTAGGCCTACGATCTCTTCCAAGCTACATACTAGACAAAATGTAAGCTAAAAGTATCGTTTCAGAAGACGTCTTTGAGAGCCACATGTGCAGAGTTGGCAATCGCCTCCTTACAGTCCTCTGTCCATCTTGTTTCTCCAGTGCGTTACGATAAGATAAAGTTCTTAGTGATTGCTTTGAAGAACGCCGTGGAGGTATACGCCTGGGCCCCCAAACCCTACCACAAATTCATGGCTTTCAAGGTTGGTAACATTTAAATAAAATGGAAAATGTATCCTCTGTTGTTGTCAGTCACACACATACTGTGTACTACAGTGTAAGTTATAAAATTGTCTTCTTTTAGCTACACTAACGGCAAAACTCAAGGGATAGCAATGTTGGACTTGTTGGTCTGTCTGTCCAACAATTTGGTCACCAGTATAATATCTGAAATACTAGATGGATTGACATGAAATTTGATACAGACATCCGTGATCCTGAGAGGACAAATCCTAATTGGGCATATGAAGTTACATGTACAATTCAACTTGCTCAGATAGTATCCCAATTCCTTCAGTTTTATCCTTGATTGGGATCTCTGCAGTAGTTAAACCACCACCAACAGGTTACCTATACTGTCCTCCATTGTCTTTTCCTTTCATTACCACATCTTTGCACATCTGGGACAAAACATTGATAGACATTGACGTCAAAAATCTAATAGGGTCACTTCCACAGCCAGACACATGCACATACACGTAGCCGTGACACATCCAGGCTGTAAGAGTCATACACACACATTCTCAGCAGAGCTGTGTCCCATTTCTTTGCGTCCTTCGAGGCCTGAGCTACTTATTCTTCTACGTAGTTTAACCCTCACTCCTCAGGAAAGGCCCAAAATACACCACCTTGTGGAAGTAATAGGATGACTATCTTAGGATGCCTATTTAAATGCAACTGCTCTTCAAATTGTTAGTCACACACTGATTAGTCACTAATGCAGAAGTTTCAGTCAGATTACTGTTGTCACAGTTTATTTTTAAAATGCGTCATTAAAGAGCCTCTGTTATACTCCTTTTCAGCGTCATATTTGTACTCTCCGGGTCTACTAGAATAGGTTTACGTGTTTTGGTGTTCAGCAAACATATAATGTTTCTTATACTGCCCATTGCTGCAGCTCCTCTGTCTGAAACACTCTTGGCCCACTTTCCCGAAAAGCCCAGCCTGCTCTGATTGGTCAGCTGGCCCACACTGTTGTGATTGGTCAACCAAATTCCAACAAGCCACTGGGCAGGCTGTGCTTGCTCAGGCAGCACCTACTGACAGCACATATGAAAAACTGGGCTGGCTTTCTCAATCAGTGACATCACTAGTTGAGGAATTTCAAACAGGAATGTGAGCGAAGCGTTTTAAGGCAGTTGAGAAACAGTGCTGTCTGTGGGAGAGAAAGCTCCATTTTTACATACACAAAAAGCTATATAACACACTAACATTTGGGAAAAATCCAAATAAAGCATAATAGAGGCTCTTTAAAGGTAAAAATTGAAGTGTACCTCCATACTAAGTTGTTTTGGTGGTGTGTGTGTGTTGTCTTGGTGTACATTACAGTCATTCAGGTCTCTGCCTCAAAAACCAATGTCCGTTGACCTGACAGTGGAGGAAGGCCAGAGGTTAAAGGTCATCTATGGCTCCTTGTCTGGTTTCCACGCCATCGATGTCGACTCTGGAACACCTTACGACCTCTACCTGCCTACACATGTAAGAGTCTACATCATATTCTTTCTGCTCCATACATTTGATTGGGTGTCTCGTCTGTCTGAATATATATGTTATAAGTTAGTAGCTAAGTGTTTGAATGTTATGTTTTACTGCTATTAGAGCCTGTGATCAAATTTAAGACTTGTCTTGGGGAAACGTCACCAATAGGATTTAAGGACTTAGGTCTCTAAAATGCTTCTCATCTTAAAAAGGTATTTCTCCCAAAACAGGTGTTTGAAAAGGGGCTTCATCTTATAATCAGGGCTGTCTAATATTTTTTGGCCATTACACTTTAAGAACACCAATGTTTTTTAAAGTCTTTAAACAGCATGCATGTCCCCATAAACCACCATGAGGTAGACATACCACTAGACTGTTAATACATGTTGCTAGCGTCGCCGGGACTTTGAAGAAGTGGGGCATCGAGCTGCTTGCTCCTCATTTACATGAAGTTGAATCCAGTCAACCTTTTGCAAATAAGGAGTGGCCATCATGGTCTGTTTTGAAATCCGGGAGCAGACAGACCCACGTGACGCGTTCGTCCAATCAGCTGCAGACATCGCGGTTGTAGGAGTGTGTAGCCTGTTCTTTTTTTTTTTTTTTTTTGCTTGTCAGTAGTCAGTGAAGAGAAACTGACAACTGCTAATGGAGATACCACTAGCGGGAAAAGCTAGAGCAGATAATTTGTAAACACAAAACTTGCAAAAGAAGTCGACTGGGGTCCAACTTCAATCATCAGATCTGAGAAAAAGTAATTTAGTTTTGATGCTCCCATTGATTTTACATTGATTCAGCTTAGGTGGTGCCCAATACGGCTTGGGTGCTGCACCTAATAACGGCGGAGAAAACCCCGTAGATACTAACTGTAGTATTACATATTTAGAGATCTCTGATCTCTGAGGTTGTACATGATATACAGTAGATACTATTCTCACTGTAGCTGGAGCTCTCTATTATACCTGACTTTAACTTTGTCTTTCTATCATCAGCTGTTATCTCCCTATTCAACCATATCGCCTCAATCCTCTCAATCTCTCGGGATCCACTTCTCCTCCTCCTCCTCTTCCTCCCACTCACAGTCTGCAGATGTCAGTCATTGCTCTCCTTTATTTCTCCTGTTTTCCTCTTTTCACCCCCCCCCCCCTCCACTCTCCTCCCACTCAGTCTATCGCTGTCAAACTCTCTGCTCGTCCTCTTTCATTCTTCTCTTCTTTTCCTCCCACTCTGTTCAATCCAACGTGGCATTGTTCAGATGTTTTCCTCCTCATTTTATCTTCTTTTTTGCTTAATTTAAAAAGCTATGATTGCTCTCTCTTCTTCTTCTCGCTCTCTCCCTCTCTCTCTCTTCCTCTCTCTCTTTCTCCCACCCTCTCTACCTCTCTCTCTCTCTCTCTCTCTTCCTCTGTCTCTTTCTCTCTCTCCCTCTGTCTCTCTCCCTCCCTCTTTCTCTCTCTCTTCCTCTCTTTCTATTTCCCTCCCTCTCTCTCTCTCCCTCCCTCTCTCCCTCTTTCTCCTTGTAGAGATTGATCAAGCATACACATTCCAATCTTCAGTACATATTGTTGATGGTTGTACACCATTATAAATTGAGTTTATTTTTGAATTTTGAATATGTAGTTGTTTGGATTGCCATGAAATTTCATCCTGAGGCTGAGATGACTTTGATGACCCCTTCACTTTCCCTTTAGTGCCATCAAGTCAAATTCGTCATGTGTCCAACACTTTGGTTTATTACTTAATACCTGCAAAACTACAATATTCCCATCATCTGCAGTTGTACTTTGTGTTTTGTGCTATTTAGCAAATGTTAGTATGCTAAAACCCTAAACTAAGATGGAAAGGTAAAATGGTAAACTTTATACCTGAAAAACATCAACATATTAGCATTGTCATTATGAGTATGCTAACTTATCTGAATGCTAACTGTACAGCCTAAGTAGAGCAGCTAGTTTATTTTTTATTTTTGTTTATTTGTATAGGGACAAGTATGTAGCATAGACCACACACCACAACATTTATAGCCAAAGCTAATTTGCAATCCACGTCCCTAGATAGACCCTTTTTTAAATACAATAACTCAACGCTTACATAAAAGACAGTAGAGAACACAAACTCATCCATAGATACATACCTTCAAATGCAAAAGCTCACAAGGAAATACAGACAAAACAATACAAAGCACAGACTAATACAATAAATCACCATACAACAGGAGCACCAGATTATTCATGACTGCTCCCTCTTCAAAAACAGTTTCTGAAGAAGTTTAAAATTATCCCAGTCAGGATCATTTGTAAGTTCAGTAGGCAACGAATTCCACATATTGATCCCCCAAACAAAAAAGGCTGTTTTTCCTAATGAGGGGCATCTTACAGTTCCTGTTGGATGCTCCACGCGATACAGAACCCAATGCTCTGAGAGGAACCACTAGGTCACTGAGCACCTGTGGAGCCTGGCTATGTAGGCACTTGTATACAAGTTTAAGATTTGCAAATTTAATAAAATTTTCAAAATTTAACGTATTAAAGCATGGCATAGTATAGCATAGTTAGTGTGGCTCTTTGCCTTGTTCAGGCTCTAAGGTATTTGTGAATCACTTGGCATGGTGAAACATTTGTGGTCATTTCTGGTATCAATTTACGGCCAACTACATTTTCAGAAGCAGTGTATTTCTGCCGTCATGTATAGTTTTTAAATGGAGATGAGAGTCCAGGCTAACATTGAAATAATATATGTATTGCTATATATACACTTTACTTTACACACATTGAAATGTTTAAAAACAATGTTCCTCAAAGAAAGATAGGAAGACATTTGCTTATTTCACCTTCAACAGTGCATAACATAATTAAAAGATTCAAGGAATGAGGAAGAATTTCAGTGCATAAAAGACAAGGGCGCAAGCCTAAGCTCAACAACCATGATCTCCGATCCCTCAGGCAGCACTGCATCAAGAATCGTCATTCATCTACAAGCGATATCACCACATGGGCTCAGGACTACTTTGGCAAACCTTTGTCAAGTACCACAATACGTAGTTACAGCCACAAATGCCAGTTAAAACTGTACTGTGCCAAAAGGAAGCCCTATGTTAACAGTGTCCAGAAGCGCCGTCGACTTCTCTGGGCTCTGAGGCATCTGGGATGGACCATCACACAGTGGAAATGTGTACTGTGGTCAGATGAATCAGTATTTCAGGTATTTTTTGGGAGAAATGGACGCCGTGTGCACCGGACCAAAGAAGAAAAGGATCATCCAGACTGTTATCAGCAACAAGTCCAAAAGCCAGGGTCTGTCATGGTATGGGGTTGTATCAGTGCCCTTGGCAAAGGTAACTTGCACTTCTGTGATGGCACCATTAATGCTGAAAAGTACATAGAGATTTTGGAGCACAATATGCTGCCTTCAAGAAGACATCTTTTCCAGGGACGTCCATGCATATTTCAACAAGATAATGCAAAACCACATTCTGCACACATTACAAAGTCCTGGCTGCAGTCCCGACCTGTCTCCAATAGAGCATGTGTGGCGCTTTTTGCGCTTCAAAACAAAGACCCCATACTGTTGCCCACCTTAAGACTTGTTTGCAGCAAGAATGGGACAAAATTACACCTGAAACACTTCATCACTTGGTGTCTTCAGTCCCTAAACGTGTTGTGAAAAGGAATGGCAACATTACAAAGTGGTAAATGCTTTACTGTTCCAACTTTTTTTGAAATGTGTTGCAAGAACCAAAATAGGAATTTTGTTTTTTTGAAAAAAAAAAAAAAAAACAATAAAAATCATGAGGAACACATTAAATTATGTGCTGTTGTATTGTCTGCAATGAAATACAAGTCAAAGTACATTTAGAAATCACTACTTTCTTTTTTAATTGTGTTTTCCATACTGTCCCAACTTTTTCTGATTTGTGGTTGTATTTTAACTTAACACTTGTCTTTTTCTCATACAGTAAAAAGTATAAACCAGCATTTCCAAGGTAGTTAGTTGTTTTGGTTCATACACTGTCTGTGCCCTATGAGTGCTGTGCATAGATATGGTGTTGAGTGGGTGGCTGCAGCAGGTAACCGGTTCCTCTGGTTTCTGTGGTTTAATGGGTTTTGTGCATGTGTGTGTATTTCAGGCCTGTGTGCGTAAAGTGAAAAAATTAGTTTTCACTCTGGAATCCATAAAGTATGTCTTCTTAATAATTTCTTTCAATCATTTTGTAGTAGTGTGGCAATCAAGCTAATGTAATGTAAGTTAATAGGGGTCAATCTGATGACTGATGATATACTATAAGTTTGGAGTGAGAAGCTAATGCAGTATGTAGACCGCAGTATAGACTACATCAATGTGCTAATTGTGATTCTTACAGCTAACTAGATCAGAATCAGAATATGTTATTGATCGTCTCAGGGAAAGTGTTCAATTACAGTTTGCGCCCAGTCAGATTTAAAGCATAAATAAGAATACGAGTAAGAAGAAACAAACCAATAAGTGTATAGTGTATTTTTTTTTTCAACCTGGACCCTATTTTCCTATGTTTTTGTGTCTAAGTGACTGATGGAAACAACAATCTTTGACATTGGTCCAGTATTTAGCGAGATTGCTGCAGTCGGCAGCGGGGAAATAAGCTACAATGCAAGTTAAAGGGCAATTGTGCAGCTTGTATAAGCTCACAAAAGTGTTTGTTTTTGCCACTGACAGGCTCAGATTAATATTCTAAGTGTCTGACAACATTGATTTCTAAGGAGTTCGACCTTTCTGTTAAAGAGTAAGATCCTTTTTTAAAACATAAAAACATCTGCGAAATTGCATTTGCCAAAGCCACCAGACTCCATGTAAATAAACATATCTGTAGGGATCCTTTCCATGATGTTGGCAGACACTTATAATAATGATCTAAGCCTTTCAGTGGCAAAATAAAGCAAACTGACGGTGAATATTTGCCCCCTAGGGTTACATTGCAGCCCGGTCTGTGGTTGCCAGTTAAAGCGTTCACGCTAAATACTGGACCAATTTCAAAGATTGTTGTTCCTATCAGTCACTGACACACAAAAACATAGGAAAATAGGGTCTAGGTTGAAAAAAACGGTAGTTACCCTTTAAGTAAAATTATGTTAAAAGATTATGTTGCTATACAATATAGAGTATACAGTAGTAGTAGAAAACAGTATTGCACCGAGTAATTATTGCACATAATTGTCCAAAAGTATTTACAATGTAGAGATGAGATATGGAAATATGTATTGCAAGTCCAGTTTTGACACTCAAGTGTGTAACAATCAGAGGGGGGAGTTGTATAGTTTGATGGCCACAGGCAAGAAGGACCTAATGTGGCGCTCTGTGGTGCATCGTGGGTTTCTGAGTCTGTCACTGAAGGTGCTCCTTAGACTGACCAGTGTGTTGTGGAGTGGGTGGGAGGAGTTGTCCAGGATGGAGTGTATTTTGGACAGCATCCTCCTTTATGATGCTGTCTTTAAGGAGACAAAGTGTTAACATCTCTGAAAGTGAGGGAGTGTCACTTTGGAGTTCTTTGTGAAATACTTCAGCAATTTTTGAAATATTCCATGTCATTAACATGGATGATGGCAAGGTCTTGTACACGTGTTTCTAGCCTCTCCAGCTATCAGTCATGTTCTCAACAACTTTCCCTCTCTCATTCACTCTCTCTCATTCTCACACTCACACACACACACACACACACACACACACACACACACACACACACACACACTGCCCCAGCCACTCTTACTGTGTGCTACTTTCTATAAACATGAGCAGTTGCAGCATGTAGAGGTAATGAGACGGACATACGAAAAGAGAAAAAAGCTCTAAAAATACATATTCCTGTCCTCCTTCTTTCGCGATCATTAACTATTTGTGTCCCGACTTGTTCTTGCTCCTCTTGAGTCTTTTTTTCTTTTTTTTTCTCACTTCTCCTCTGGTATATTAAGCCAGTTTGCACACAGCTCCCTACTACACCGGTGCCTTACACTGCTGCTGCTGTGATATCATTTCAGCTCTCCAGCCGCCTTGCTTCTTCTCCCTTTTTCCTTTTCTCTCTTACATATAAAGTCAAGCTTTCAACACTCTTTCTTACACACATGCACGCACGCACGCACGCACACACTCAGTTACAGAGTGCTTAAAACCCACTCACTCTCAGATATCCTCATAGTTCACTTTCTGTAAGTACTCCTGAGGACCCTTCACACGCCCGGGCTTTCTTCGTAGCGGTATATCCATACTCTGAAAGACACACACACACACACACACACACACACACACACACACACACACACACACACACACACACACACACACACACACACCTTCTTATGTGCGCATCTTCCCACACACTGCTAAACGCAATTCACCTATTCACAAGCCTCAGCCACACTCACTCACACACACGCGCACAACATGCACCAGTCACGCACTTAAAGACACACACAGCATATTCCACCGTTTCCTGCAAACAATGCTGATTCCAAGGCAGAGGATTAAGTTTGCGTTGCGTCTGTGGATGCCTGTTCTGATGCTCAGGATTGTGGTGGCTCACACTCTGGTAATGTATGAAGCTCGCTCGCCGAACTATAATTCTGACATTTTTATAACATAACAAAACAGTGATGCCAAATTTAATTCTTTTTCCCTGGAGGTAGCGTGGTTTCTGCAGTGACCCTGTTTAAATGGGAGCTGTTGTAAGATGTGTGTTGGTGTTTTGGTTAGGCTAGACAAATGTTTCTGAACTGGTAAGATAAATGTTTCTCAGCTGTTGAGATAAATGTTTTTGAGCTGTTAGATGCATGTTTCTGGTACTGGTTTGATAGATATCAACTTAGATCATGGTACCTTGATGACATTTCTGTTAGATGAGTGTTGCAGAAGTGCTGTCATGCAAAAGACTTATACTTAACTTAACTATTATACTGTCAAGAGGTTTTTCCTAGTAATACATTAGCAACAGGAGAGTTTTAGTCACCTTCTACACAATGCCAGTGAATTTTATATTTAAATGACCTTTGTGCTTCAGTCAGGGAATCCATAGACCTCATCTATGAAAGAATAACCACATATCTATCTTGTCAGAAAAGTGTATCTCATTGCATTTCAGGAAAATTCCATCTGTCCTCTGAACTGTTTTTGGTTTTTCTTTTCTTATTAACACGTTTTCTCTGTAGTCTTGTACCTTGACTGTCTTACAATGGTTGTGACCTAAGAATTGAACCTATTCTTTGGGACTATAGCTGAAAGTCATTGTCAGATAACAGCTTAAAGAGGTGATAGAATGGTTATACAGGGTATTTCACACTGTTCCTTAAGGTCTCCTAATAGGGTATGTAACATTGGTTGGGCTGAAAATGTCCCGGGTGATTTACTGTGGGCCCTTTTGCATCCCTGTGGAATGGCTGTATTTGGAACGAGAGCTTTTCTTCCAAATATGGTATGCTTATGAATATTTAGATGAGCTGTGTGCTGATTGGTTGAGCAACCACATACACATACATTGGAGACAGCAGGTCTCACGTTTCAGACTATTTTGTTACAAAATTCTCTTCTGAGACTTTATGTGAGAAATCAACTATATTAAGCTCAAATATGGGCCGTTTTTTGAAAATTGATGGCTAATTGCAAATTTGGTAAGACTTGTGTTGGACTTCAGAAGCTCCACACAGTCTGACGAGACAGCGGCAGCCCACTGCGCTCCATACCCAGGGCAAAGTCACGTTTCTGGGTTACTGGTTACGTGGAGCTGGCCATTTGCTAGCTGCTGGCATAACTATAGTACAACCCCAAATCAGAAAAAGTTGGGACAGCATGGAAAACACAAACAAAAAAAGAAAGTAGTGATTTCTAAATGTACTTTGACTTGTGTTCCTCGTGATTCTTTTTTTTTTTTTCAAGAAAACAAAATTCCTATTTTGGTTCTTGCAACACATTTCAAAAAAAGTTTGAACAGTAAAGCATTTACCACTTTGTAATGTTGCCATTCCTTTTCACAACACTTAAAAGACGTTTGGGGACTGAAGACACCAAGTGATGAAGTGTTTCAGGTGTAATTTTGTCCCATTCCTGCTGCAAACAAGTCTTAAGGTGGGCAACAGTAGGGGGTCTTCATTGTCGCATTTTTGCGCTTCAAAATATTTTAGAGCTACCCTAAGGTCTTATAAAGCTAACACTTGTGTCCGATTTCAAATTAATACATTTTTGTGAATTTGAGGGGTCTGTTTAGGAGGAGCTGCTAGCTAGGCTATGTGTCTCCGCTATAAATAAATATCTCCGCTCCACTTTCGACACAACTATAGTATATTTACAGTTTGAATTTTGTCACGGCATGTATATCACAGCTACGCTAAGGTCTTACAAAGCTCAGATAACACTTCAGAGGTCCCGTTAGGAGGAAGCTAGCTAGCTCTCATTGATAGAGCTATCCAGCTCACTCGCAGACAAGAGACGTTTATTTTCCCGATTCCAGCGCCAAAGCCTCAGAATTTGGTAGTCCATTAACCCAGAAACGGTGACTTTGCGCGGGTATGGACCGCCGCGGGCTTCCAGCCGTGACGGAGATCCATCTAGCTCACAGCTCACACGCCAGGCGGCGAGGCAGCAACCAAGTCAGCACCGGCCGCTGTCACGTTTGCCTGCTGAGCTCCTGAACTCCGACTAATTTGAACTAACTAATTTGCAATTAGCCATCAATTTTCCTAAAACAGCACATAGTTGACCTCTACATATTTGATGTCTCGCATAAAAAAGTCTCAGAAGTGAATTTAGTAATTAAAAGCACACAAACAATGTATACAATTTTTGAGATCTGCGTGACCTAGATTCAGAAGACTAAGCTGACCTCAGGTCAGTGGTGTAGCCTATATAAATGTTGGGACGTGACAAAGACTAGAGACTAGAGCCAAATAAGGGTCAGCCACCGAGTTGACGTCAACTCGGTGGTTTGTTGGGATTTGCCCGTTTTCAACAGCAGTTTCAAATTTTTTCAGATTTGCAGAGGAAAGAGGTGTCAATGGGATTTTGAGGTCCTATGTATGTCCTATTTACCAACAAACTGTTGTTATTCAACTATGACAAGGTAAAATCAGTTTTGCATTCTATCACCCCTTTAATTTCAACTCTCAGACAGTTGTCAGAATGCTGTTGCATCTCAGAGTTTGTATACCATTTATAGTCGACATGTGCCTTTCTTTTAAACGCACCCAACTGTTTGGGTTTGCAGTAATTTGAATGGTTTTGTTTATGACTTTGTTCAATAGTCTATATTGTGTTTGTGTGTGTTTGTTTCATAGCTCCAGGGCTCCATTCATCCCCATGCCATCATCATTTTGCCAAACAGCGCTGGAACAGAGGTTCTGGTTTGCTACGAAGACGAGGGCGTCTACATCGACACCTACGGCCGCATCACCAAGGATACAGTGCTGCAGTGGGGGGAAATGCCTGCGTCGGTCGGTAAGCTTCACTCACGCACACATCATATTCCTAAGTTCCTAGTGTCAGACCTAGTGATTCTAGATCCGCAGCTGTCCTGAGCCCTGAGAACTAACCCTGAACCAGATTCTGTGGAGACAGATTTGGGACAGGGTGGGCTAAAAATAAGTGTGTGTGTGTGTGTGTGTGTGTGTGTGTGTGTGTGTGTGTGTGTGTGTGTGTGTGTGTGTGTGTGTGTGTGTGTGTGTGTGTGTGTGTGTGTGTGTGAGCGAGAGAGAGAGAGAGAGAGAGAGAGAGAGAGAGATGAACCAGGTCACAGTTTTGAAAGCAAAGCAGCACCGAAAAGACAACCCAAAAACAAACCCTGCTGCCTGTGTGGACAGAGAGAGAATGGACAGCCCCAGCCATCTTAAAGGGATATTTCACCATTGGAAAGATGAATATATCTTTAAATTGTGTCACTTGTGTGACATTTTTTTAGAAATTGGTGGCTTCTAGGCCGAGAAAAGCCACAAAATGTGTTTTTGGCTCATGTGGATGAAAGACACCAAATCCCAGAATGCACTGGCTTTGCTGCTTTAGAGTCCACTCTCAAACCACGCCTACTGTTTACAGACAGACAGACAGCGAGGCATTCAACTCAACTCAAGTGTGTTTTATTGTCATTTCAACCATATACACGAAACAATGTTTCACCGTGGCTCAAGTGGTGTTACACATTTAAAATATATAAAAACGACATTATATAAAAATGACATACGAAACAGGCTACATTTAGTGCACACACATTATAGGCTCTGTAAAGTTCAGCTAACGCATACTAGCATTAGCGCTTGGTGGGATGTAAACACTGAGTATAAACACAGCCGTGAATTTGCGTGGAATGTCGAATGGTCGACATTTAACAGTCACAAACTCCACCAGCAGTTAGCAGTTAGTTGGACGCAAGCAGCTTATTTCTGCACCAGTCCGTGTTAACACAGCCGACCTCCACGAGTCTTACCCGGCGACAGAGCAGCAGGACTGGTAGCTGGACAGTCCGGTACACTGTTGTTCAGCCATGTTTCCACAACAACAAAAACACCGCAGTCTCTGAACTCGCATTTAAGGGTGCTCCGATTGATCGGTCACCGATCGGTATCGGCCGATAATGGCTTTAAATAGTTTGACCGATGGTCTCCACAAAGGCCGATCTGATAGGCTGATCAGATGACGCACTACCATGGATGTATTAAGAGCACACTACTCGTGAGAACATTTTCTACATGGAGCTAAAATGGCGGCCTCCCTACATTCACTGGTTTGGCAGTTCTACAAGGTGTCTGAACGGCGGCAGAACAGCGATTGGCCCGCGGGCTGGCCGCGGAACGAAGGCGGTAGGAAGGCGGCTACCGCTTTTAAAAAGCGGCTGCCACCGGTGGTGCACCGGCAAACGTGTTTGCGATTACGCCATTCTGATGCTTCTACTGCCTCCGGAGCACCGCCGGTGGTCCGCCGACTCATTGCTATCTGGGAAAAAGACAATACATTAGCGAATTGCAACGTGTGTGCCAAGGAAATACCACGAGACGGAAAGCTCATTTCTCAAGACATTTCAACACCACCAGCCTCATCAGACATTTGAAGGTTAGTCAAGGAAAGGAATATGAGGAGTTTTCAAAGTTAGCTAATGCTAAGGCAGAGCGGAGTGTTGCAGCTCCGGTGCCACTGTCGGTCTGTGTGTGTGTGTGACTGTGTGTGTCGGTCGGTCTGTGTGTGTGTCTGTCGGTCTGTGTGTGTGTGTTGGTGTGTGTGTGTGTATCTGTGTATGTGTGTGTGCTGAAGAAATATCTGCAGTGATTGAAAGGACATTTTTTAGATTTTGAGCTAGGACAAAAAGCCAAACAATTACTGATACATTCTCTAAACATGTGTGACTGTTACGTAATGGCGTAGTTTTCAGTTCATAAAAGTGATCAGTGATCGTTATCGGCCGATACGTCTTCCAGCAATCGGCGATCGGCCCCAAAAATCCTGATCGGAGCACCCTTACTTGCATTGGGAGCATCGTTGAAGTTGGATATAGTCCAGTTTGTTGTTTAATGAATGGACACTTGCAAGCAGGATTGATGGAACAGGTGGCCGGCTAGCGTTAGCTTTCCACCTGGCTCATACTCCTGCCCTCGTTCCGCGTTTCACCATTGAGGATGTCCCCTACCCGGCTAGCAGCATCAAGCGACACCGCTGGCTGAGGTGCTGGTCTCCGTAGAAGGTGAAGCTCGCGTAGTGTGTCGAGTATTCCATCTGTAATAAAGTGTCCTGCATATTCTCCGATCTGTACTGATGTATCCCGGTGGTACACATGTGGAGTAATTTGAATGCACATAATTGTTGTAAAACTTTTCTGCTGAAAAAATGGAGCCTGTTTAGCGAAGCTTCAAGATGGCTGACAATCGTTTTGCTTCGGCAAGCTTCGGGTAAAGACGGCAGTCCAACCCCCGGGCAGGTTGAAAACATGTGGAAGTAGGTCCTACTACTGGCTGTAGTCCATTGCCTCTGGGCAAAAAATCTTCCGATGACGCAAAAATCGTCGTTCCACGTCATCGGAAGATTTTTTACCAGACCCACAATACAGAGATCTCTCGTCTCATGGGGATATGAGGGAGGGACGCACGCTCATTCAGAAATACTACCGGGTTTCTACTGATACAAAGCTGAATGCTAAATCGGTGAAGTATCCCTTTAAATAGGAATCAGGAGGAGTGGATTCAGGTGTGCCTGATGCGCCTTCTCTCTCTCTCTCTCTCTCTCTCTCTCTCTCTCTCTCTCTCTCTCTCTCTCTCTCTCTCTCTCTCTCTCTCTCTCTCTCTCTCTCTCTCTCTCTCTCTCTCTCTCTCTCTCTCTCTCTCTCTAGCCTACCTTCAGTCTAACCAGGTGATGGGATGGGGAGAAAAGGCCATAGAGCTGAGGTCAGCCAACACAGGGAACCTGGAGGGAGTTTTCATGCACAAGAAGGCCCAGAAACTCAAATTCCTCTGTGAAAGGAATGACAAGGTACATGTTCAAGATCTACTTTTAAGTATCTGCTTAAATCTACAACACAGTAAGGTGTATTCATGAAAATAGTGTAAACCTGTACCATAATTCCTAAACCTGCGTCTGTCTCCCGTTGCAGGTCTTCTTTGCCTCAGTGCAGTCCGGAGGCAGCAGTCAGATTTACTTCATGACTCTTGGACAGAACTCACTGTTCAACTGGTAACGAGGGGATAACAGGTCCCCTCTGGGATCAACTGGTGGTGTCTGCCTTCATTACTCTGGGTTTGCCTGGTGATGCCTTTTTTATTATACTGCCGACTGATGTTCATCTCCATGGATACTGGACACCATAAAAAGATCAACTTAATATTCTGGTCTTGTCTAGTTGTTTATGTAAGTGTGCATGGATCAACAGTTGATTATAACTCTTCATGAATGCCTTCATGAATGCCTGAATCATCACTCCTTCGGCTGCAGCGACACAAAAATCTGCACCGGAAATTCAGCAAAAAAAAGACCTTTAGTTCACTGCCACCTCACCCATCCACAGAAGCTAGCAGTGTCAGCATCTGTAATGTGAAAAGCACAGAGCATTTTCTTATGTCTGCACTCCATAGTTAGCTGGAGCCTTTTCCTAGTAAGATTCAGGCTGCAAACCATCACCACTAACCTGACGCGCCAGATGCGTTTGTCAACACAGAACAATCTGAGAAGCCGTCATTGGAAACTGTTTGGAAAAGGACAGGCACTTTCCAAAAATACCTGGCAGGGGATTGGATGAACCATCAGTCTATCACGTCTGCCATTGTTGTTCTGACACAGTCGCGGCCGTCACACACACACACCTAAACCACGGCCGTAGCTGCCCGTAGCTCCTTACCGGACGCTGATTGGTTCGGTAAGCTGGTAGTTCCGACACAAACGCATTACTTGAAGCCTGACAAGATGGATTTTTTTGGTGGTACTCGAGTGATCTCATGATGTCGGGAGAATCCAGCTGCCGTGCAAGGTAACCCTACCATCGGCACGCCAGTGTTGATCTCAAGATCCCGTCCCTCCTAACATCTGTCAGCGCCAGAGACCACAGCCGTCCGTTCAGTTTGTTCCACATTCATCTCTCCTGGATCAGTTAACCATTTTTTCCCCTTCTTTCTTTAAAGGACTCTGTCCTATCAGTTACTCAGCTAATTTTGTGTATATCAGTTATTCACTCATATTTGCTTCAACAATGCCTGGTCTCGGTGTATTACTGGATCAACTGCTTCCTTTTGGTCTACTGAAGTCTTGGATAATTCTTTATTACCAGGCGAGAAAATTCTTCATTCATTCCATGGACATCATCTGCCTGGGCATTTAAAAAGACCAGGTTGGGGCCAGAATGTGGACTAAGTAGGACAAGAACTGTATGTCATTCTACATTTTGTCGCTACTGCTTGCCAGTTTTTCTTGATTTTCTTTAATCAATTTCCAGATCCATGAATCACCCGTGTCTCCAATACCTCAGCAGTGTTTTTATGAAGGCTTTCAGTAGTGTCTTCTTCTTCTTCTTCTTCTTCTTCTTCTTCAGTGCTATAAGCATATATCAAGCACCCAAACAAATTGGTCAGTTATTGTACTGAATCCTTATTCTGTTGATTTCCATATCGTATTAGTAGACAGTATTATATCATGCACTATCTGATTGAAAGAAGAGTTTCGTTTTTTTGTTGTCTGAGAGTTACAGTAAGTCAGTATAGCAGCCAACACAGCATAGAGCCAATCAGTTATGTTTAACTGTATCATAGCTGTAAATATATCATCCATGTGAACCCTTTAATAAGGCGAAACATCAGAATTGAATTATTGTAATGGAGACAGTTAAATAACTTTAGACTATTCATTAGGTCATTCATTATTATCCGCTCTCTGCCTAGCCTGAAATTAGTCGCCAATAAGGCAACAATTATCTCTTGCTGCATTGCACACTTTGCATTAAAATTATGTGAGCAGTTTCCTTTCTCTCTCTCTCTCTATATATATATATATATATATATATATATATATTAGGGCTGTCAATCGAAATGTAATCAAATTAATTACAGACTCTGTGATTAATTAATCGAAATTAATCGCATACATAATTTTTGCTGTGAAAGTATTTTAAATATTTCAATTCAAAAGAATAATCATCATTAGTGACATTAAAGTTAAAAAAAACTATTTTATTACTATTTTCACTGTTCAAATATATATATATATATATATATATATATATATATATATATATATATATATATATATATATAAAAAACAATCAACAATATGACCTAATATGCTGAGGAAATAAATTCAAAAGGGTATTTTACAACAACTACGAATGCACCGCGAGGATGTAAATTACCAGCTTTATTGAACGCACCGTCTCTCGTCTGTCTTCCGACAACAGCAGAAAGTCAAACCTTAGCATTTAGCTGTCAGCAGTTTAACCGTGTTTAATCCAGCTACTAGCTACCGGAAGGCTAACGTTACCTGCTGTTGAGTTGTTAAGCTGTTAACTAGCCAGCAATGTTTCTGTTCTGCGCACTCTGTTCTCTTAATAGGCTACATCCATGGTCTCCCTCCTTCATTTTACAGTTGTATAGTGTTTAGAACGGCTCCGGGCGAAAGGTCAATATGGAATGGATTAATTGCGATTTAATTTTTTTAACGCACTAATTTTTCTCAGATTAATTAATCAAAATGAACGTGTTATTTCGACAGCCCTAATAAATAAATAAATAAATAAATAATAAAAAAAAAATATATATATATATACATACACACACACACACACACACACACACACACACACACACACACACACACACACACACACACACACACACACACACACACACACACACACACACAATACACAGTCAATACAGTACCTCACCAGTCCTCTTCGGCCCCAGTTTTAAGCATTCCGTCCACTACAGATCTTTACCACATAATTTTAGTCTCATTATTTCTAGTATCTGCCTTGTACTTTTACACAAGTAGAAATGCAAAACAACTCCACAGTAACAGGTTTAGAATTATTTTCCGCATCTTTTTGTACACCGTAGGATGTATATATTCTTGTAAGATGGACTGTTTTCTATATATTTTATAATTGACAAGCCATCATTATGTATGTGTACAGAATTATAGGCTTATGAATGTAAAACCCCATCCCAGAACAGAGTTCATACATGTTGTTTCCATGTGAACATGAACACAAGCTACTGACAGTGAACTTGAAGGCTAACGTGTTCGAGATCCAATAATGTATCAGGTGAATTCTGTTTTGTGGTTGATTTTCTACCAGCGTGTAGAAGTCAGGCTCTTTGCACAATGGCCACCTTGTACATGTTTTCTGTAATATATCCTCTTTTTGAAATGATGTTTCAAAGTGGAAACATTTAAAGCCATTCTGTAGTCAGTATTGAAGATTTAACTGACAGCCAATGCCATTGGATCAGTATTTCTTACACTACCCAGCATGGGACGCACACCTGTTATTTGATGGGTCATCTTGAGATATATATATATATATATATATATATATATATATATATATATATATATATATATATATATATATATATATATCAGGCTAATATATATATTAGCCTGGATGAGATGCATTGAGCTGGGCTTGTTGTCTAGTATTAGTTCTGATATTTTTGTCATTTAAACAATGAGCTTCAAAGCAAGAAACCAAAGATGAAGGTTTTGATATATTGGCTTCTTTGAATTATGTAAGATAATTAATAATTTGAAAAGATCTTCTATATTTTCAAAACTTAGAGTGGAACGTATATTATTATATGCCGTAGAAAAGATGCCAACTAGACCAACCCATCCGACACAGGCCTGAAAGATCTCCCAGGAGCTAAGTGTCTCGCTAAATCGCAACAAAAAATATATGCAATTAAATGTTGCTAGTGTTCATATATTTAATGGCTTACATGTATGCTTTAGGCAGTGCTGCGGTGAAGAAATAATTTTTACTTTCAAATGTGAATTGTCTATTTCTGATCCATTTTCATTATACCGTTTTCTCCATCAGATTTTGCTTGAACGGCTAACGTCATCATCCTCTATTATATTTACTCTTGAATGTTGAATATCAAAATGTGCGCCAAATGTTTTATATTCCGTGATACTTTGAGTTTTTATTATGGACTTGATACAGTATAAATATTGCAGCTGGTTCTGTGAGACTTAAACTGGAAAATGAACTTTCTGATAATGACCGTCTCAATGCTAAGTTGTTACCAAATTTCATATTTGTTTGTTTCAGTGTGAAACTGAGACGCCAGACCAGATAGCTAGTTAACAGTGCATGTGAATAGCCTACAGGAGTGTAAACCTATCTTTACAAGCTAACGTGCATTATTTGCTAGCTAACAGGGGATAAACATTTAAGGACCAAGCGAGCTAGCTTGCAATGAAGTTTGTAGTTAGCATTGCTAGCTAACAAATGGCTAAGATAGAGAGGTTTGGCTAGCAGTAACAAAATCTGTCACTTTTTCTCTTTGTACACAGTTGCTTAGCTGTGTACAGTTTTCCACATAAGAATATTATATGACAAAAACAATGACAACTATATTTCACAAGCTGTAATTAGACATTAATTCAAAACATATTTTGGACACTGGAAATACATTCCAATGTGCAGTTGACAACGATATGAATAAAACATGAATGAATGAATAAATGAAACGTAATCAATATAAATTTGGGCCAATACATTCTTAGCACTCAAAATCCATGTTGACTGAATGTCACATAAGACCTAAGTGTTGACATTTTTATTTTGAAATCTTGACATAATTGTCCTGTATACGTGAATGACACGTCATATTTAGAATCAGGCACTGTGCTAGCTTGTGGTTAGCTGGGGTCAGTTCTGGTCAGCGGTTACATCTTGGCCGGCACAGCACCGGCAGGTTTGGCCGGATCCCTGAGCAAGACCCGGCCATTAGTAGAGTCCAGACAGGTCAGGAGACCAGACCAAAACTAGTCCCAAACTACCACAGTGGTTCCATCGTGTGTTCAGCTCGTTCAGCTCCACCTTACATTTACACAGACATTGTACAGCAGCTATGTACAGTAGCTATGCCTGGATGTGCTGCACTATACAACACCGTCACAGATCAGTCTGCTGATCAACAGTACACATGCTGCAAGTGAGCACAAGCTAAAAAATTTGTCCGTTCTTTAATCTGACTTTTTATTTAACTCTTTAATTCTGTCATTACAAAGCAAGGTCAGAGTTTGTGAGAATGTCATCACAGTTTGATTTCATGTCCCTACTTTTTAAAGGTCCCATGTCATGGTGCTCTTTGGATGCTTTTATATAGACCTTAGTGGTCCCCTAATACTGTATCTGATGTCTCTTTTATATAGACCTCAGTGGTCCCCTAATACTGTATCTGAAGTCTCTTTTATATAGACCTCAGTGGTCCCCTAATACTGTATCTGAAGTCTCTTTTATATAGGCCTTAGTGGTCCCCTAATACTGTATCTGAAGTCTCTTTTATATAGACCTTAGTGGTCCCCTAATACTGTATCTGAAGTCTCTTTTATACAGACCTTAGTGGTCCCCTAATATTGTATCTGAAGTCTCTTTCCCAAAATTCAGCCTTGGTGCAGAATTACAGCCACTAGAGCCAGTCCCACAATGAGCTTTCCTCAGAACGTGCCATTTCTTTATCTGTAGCTATTGAGGAGGAGAGGGGGGGGGGGGCAAGGTGGAGGGTGGGGGTGTGGCCTTGACCAACTGCCACTTTGCTCGTTTGAAAGCCATGATGTCTCTCTCTCATGGGTTGGCCAAATTCTCTGGGTGGGCAAAGCAGATAAAGGGGAGATAACCTTCCTCCTTATGACCTTATAACTAGCAAGATTCCAGATCGGCCCATCTGAGCTTACTTTTTCTCAAAGGCAGAGCAGGAGACCCAGGGCTCGGTTTACACATATCACCATTTCAAGCCAATTGGGGACCATGGGCAGGCTGGGGGGACTCATATTAATGTTAAAAAACCTCAAAGTGAAATTTTCATGCCATGGGACCTTTAAAGCAATAATATAAATGTTAGAGAACCACTGGTTTAACGTTGTTATGCAATTATACCATGATCAGATGAGTTATAATTTGGCAAATCTCTAAATGTAGTCTTGTAGTGAGTGATACATGAAAGTATATGTATTTTATTAATTGTAAACAGGTTGCCGTCCTTATACTGTCGAGTTATAGCTCAGTGCAAAGGTTCCATTTAAAAGCCATTACTCTAAATGTGCCACTCAACGTTCAACCATTCGCCATTCAACGTCACGTTTTATCTGCATCGTTCTTCATCCTGCTTTTAAGAAACAACATAGGAATCAGTTCTGCTACAAGCTATCCAGAGCCAGTGTCACACCTAATGATGTGTTATATATGTGGGTTAACCATTTGCCATCTAAAGCTACAGTTTGGAGACACAATGAGGACACTTTTGTGAGTTAGTAGAAACAAACTTCTCTGTCTTGCCTGCACTTTGAGTCTAGCTACACTAATGAGAGAGAGAGAGAGATCCGTGCTCATCCGCCTACACCTTCCACTGGTTACGATGATGAAATATTCTGTTTCAGGCCCGCGGGGTGACTTCCAACTCTCCCACCAACTCTTTTCCTCATTTTGTCAACACAACTCTTCTCAACGCTGCCTTTTATTCCCTCTGTGTCTTGTGCTCAACTCTCTCTTCTCTACCCATCTGCTTTTCTCTTGCTCTCTCCAACATCTTTTCCCATCATATGGCTCTTTGTCCCCATGTCTTGTTCTCTCTATAGCTTTCCATTGTCTCTCTTTCGCTCATCTCAAGTCTCTCCATTCACCCCCCGAGCCCTGATGAAGGACTCTTCAGTCAATTCAGGAAGTTTTGTTTTTGTTTGACCACATTTTCCAAAATACACTTATATAAAAAAAAAGGAATTTACTAACTAAAGAGTATCAAGAGTCTTTAAAACGGACCACAGAATTGGTCCAGACCCTGGTTTTTGCTGATTGTTGAAGTGGGATGAAGCATGATGCAGAAAAACACAAACACAATGCAGCTTAAATTTTCTGCACAAGGTTCTGTTAAAGCAAGGCTAACTTTTTTTTAGGGGTCCAAGCCCAAGGAGCTGGGAACCCACGAATGCAAGGCAATGCGGTTCCCAGTACCAGCGGAGCTGGGAACCCTATTGTAATCGCAAAAATGATCAGGGGTCCAAGCCCGAGGGGGGCTGGGTATTGCATATCTTGGCAACACAATTATTCAGATTAACACAAAACTCGACACACTTCTTCACTATGCTCAACTGAGGCTCCGTACCAAATTTGGCGTCAATCAGCAACTAGATGGCACGGTTTCGATTTTTCTTTAATTTTTAGCAAAATTGCGACATATGTGAAACCTACTTTTTCAAACATCTCCTAAACCGTGAGTCCGAACTACATGAAATATTGCATGTAGACTTGGTGGAACCTCATGACAAAAAGTCTACACGGTCTGCTGGGGGAAACTTGCGCCAAGGGGGCTTGGACCCCGTTCATACCTGCTCGTGGTTCTAGTTTTTAAACTGTGGCTACAAGACAAACATCGTAGTAAGCATCAGACTTATACAGTTAGTGAACTGACTGTAATGCCAGTTATACAGAAATATCTATCTGAAGTTCGCTAACATTAGCTACCATTCAGCCACTGGTCACAGCAGACCGAGTAAGGCTATGGAGACAAAACCCCTGAGTATATTGAAGGGATCAATGGTGTGTTTTATTGCTTATTAATTAGAGGAATAACGTGTTCCAAAAGTTGCATTGTTTTGCGCTACAGTTATTCTCCAGCCTATGTGTGAGCAAAAGTCTGTGGATGAGCTGTGCAGTTCTCAACAAAGTTATGTTAGTGTGGGAGGGTGTGCTGTAGATGGGAACAGGTGTTCACAATGAAGGAATTCAGTCGGCAAGGGAAGGAAGGATAGAGTTAGAGGAGGTAGTTAGTGGAGTGAGTCAAGTGTCGGTTAATAGAAGGAAAATGAACGTATTTTATTTTTAATGTTTGTTTTTTTGCCGTAGCCTACAATGATCATTGGTATCAAAAAAATGCTTGATGGAAAATAACGTGTTGAATGCAATATATTGAACCTGCTAACAGAGCCAATAATGGGGCGAGCATTTCAACAGAGGGCTCCAAACTCCACATGTGGATTGAGAATGGTGATGATGAGGAGAAGGAGGAAGAGGAAGTGAGGATGTGAAGGAGAGAGGCAGTGATTATATCCTTTTAAGGTGTAGATTTCTACCTTTATTCCATCCATTGGCCAAATGAATCTTCCTGATAGCGCTCATTGTAAAGCACCAATAGGCCGTTAGTGATATACGCCAGGTATTGTCTGTTGAGTGATATTTCCCAAAAACAGTTTATTATTACTGTCAGTATTTTGTGGACGTTCTTGATGGTTACCCAACTCTTAGAAAAAGACACTGCTTGCAATATGGAGGTTTTTTTTATAACACACAGGACAGTTGTGTTATTATAAGTTGTAAATTCTAAAGATATCAAATATATAGATATACAGTATATTTAAGAATATATTTCCCTTTGACCATTTCATTTCTTTACCATTATAAAACTGATATTTTTTGTTTATGTTTTGCACTGGACCTTTGTTTGATGCATCATATACTGTAGCCCTCCTGCTTTGAGATGAACACACACTAACTTGTGTTTCCATGTAAAAAGGCAAAAGACAGTGAGACAACAATAAAAAATATATCAAGTGGTGTTTTGTTGTTGTTTGCTTTAAAGGTTGTACTGACAAGCTTTTTTTTTTTATCTACCCACAGCTTTATTTCAACGCTTTTAATCCATAAATTACAGAAGCCCTGACACACTGTTCTGTCTGATGAACACACTGCATCTGTCATTGTGACAAAAGAGTGTCCTTGTTGGTTCAACACTAGTCTATATCGACAACGTTTCATTTCCAGGATTGTTCAGGTGCCACCAGAAATTCCGCCGGATGTCCCTCATTTTTGGCTGGATGTCCGTCACCTTCCGCTTTCTTTGTGTTGGCGTTCTAAACTCGGCTCAGTTTATGAGGACTCTGGTTAACTGCTCCTCAGATCTCTGCAGGGTAAATCCAGACAGCTAGCTAGACTATCTGTCCAATCTGAGTTTTCTGTTGCACGACTAAAACAACCTTTGAACGTACACATGTTCCACCAAAACAAGTTCCTTCCAGAGGCTATTTTGCAGAAGCGTCCGGCGCTTAGCCATGACAATTGTGATTGGTTTAAAGAAATGCCAATAATTCTCCCATCCTGAATGTTGTGTGGACTAACCAGACTCTCCTCTGCAGCACTGTGGAGGAAGGTCTGGCAATGCGAGACTAGTTCAGCACTGTCAGCAGAAGCATTTATTTGGATTTCCTTATGACGACACAATCTAATGATGCTTTTGTCTTTTTTAGTCTAATGATCTATTCAAAGCCGCCTGTTATCATTCTAGCAGTAATTAAGACATAACATTACATTATGTTAGGAAACCAGCATATCATACAGTTTTGCTCTAGGTTTTAATAATTAGGATTGTTGTGGATGATCAAACTTTCTACCCAAGAAGTCATTCGGCACTCAACACTTTTAAACGTGTGCCTGAATAGTGAGCAGCATGAGCGGCAATCAAGAGAGATATGTTTGAATTAAAACACTATTGAATGTACATTTGGCGTGAGCTCTGCAAGTGGAAATCTACATGAAAGGAATCATTTATTTGGACATATGTTTCCTTTAATGCAGGCCTACTGTATGTCCCTTTCACTGAACGGCAGCACCTGTGGTGGCCACAAGTGGCTGTGATGATGTAGACAAGAATTATGAAGTCACTGAACTGCCAAGGCAATGCTAGCTATACACTAATAGTTATGTGAAGTTTGCATTAGCTAATGTTAGGTAGACCAAATTACCTTTGCCCAGCACACAGCACTGAACTTTCAGAATAAGAGTCAGTAACAGGAGCTTTCTCTGGGGTCTCTGGAGTTGGCTTTGGAGTAGTAGACTTTCAAAAATAAAAGCTGTCGGATGGTAACAGAAGCTTATGGCATTCATTCCTTCCTTTTCTTCTCTGTCTTATTTTGATCATTTCTTTTTCTTCCATTCTTTCATACATTCTTCTGCTTCTCTCTGTTTTTCCTTATTTCATTTCTTTCTGTTCTTTTTTTTCTTTTTACTGTACTTTTACAGCTTTTCATGCACTTTCCTATTGCGGTTGGTCAGCAACTTCTTTCCAGGAAATACGTTATCTAGTTATGTCTGCTATTTTGTCATGTCTTCGGGAGGCACGTAAAGGGCATACATAAATTGTGAGGACGTAGCACTAAATAAAATGGTGGCTAATCCCTTAATACTACTCAATCTGCTATTGATATTGCTATCGACCCTACTACCTTCCACTTCACCCTTGTGATTCTATTTGTGTGGTTATCTGTGTTTAGGATTGCGTTATAAAGAGTCTCTTTCAGTCTCTCTGTCTGCCTCTCTCTTTCTTTCTCTCTCTCTCTCTCTCTCTCTCTCTCTCTCTCTCTCTCTCTCTCTCTCTCTCTCTCTCTCTCTCTCTCTCTCTCTTGCCAAGGTTTCATCTCATGTTTCTCCTAAAGACTCACTGGCACCAGTCGCAGGTTTCCTGGCTCCTGTCTCACTCTCGGATGAAGTAATGTCATCAGCCACATTTTCATCTTTTGAAATCGTCAGAATGTATTGTGTTTTTTTGTGTGATCCCTGAAAGATTGCAACAAATCATCTCTCTCTCTCTGTTACACTTACCCGTGGTTGGTTTGGATTGATGATAGCCGCTAACATTAGCAACAAAACAGAGACAGGTGAAGACAGGTCTGTAGTACTTTAGCCAGTACTCAAGCCGTTTTTCTATTGTCTCGGACTTGTCTTGGACTCGTTGGTATGTGGACTCGGACCAAATATTGTAGTTGGTCTCACCCGAGTCCAACACTATATGCTTTTTTTCTAAAGTAACTTCCTTCTTCAAAACAAAACCATTGATGAAGCGTGCTTGATCAGAAAACAGGTATTGGTTTGATTAAAAATCCATCTAGAACAGGCATTGACATTGGTCCCCTGGTTACAGCTGGCTGCGTCATATACCGCAATCATCAGGCATCAATCATTTTCATTTTGGCCACTGACACTATGTCAGTGAGCACTTTGTACTATGGATTCTTTAAGACAAGTATTCAGTTCAAGAATGGGAATATATATATATATATATATATATATATATATATATATATATATAAAATATATTTTTTTTTAGTGACACCTATGTTGCTTGTTATTTGTTACGTTTTCCATCGGCAGTCCAGAATCTTCTTGTTAAACCAGAATAAAAAGACTCAACGTCTAAAATGTGAAGTTGCACTTCAGCTTTATGTGACTTTAGTGAAATTGTTAGTAGTCTATATCGACGATGTTCCACTTCCGGGATTGCTCTGGTGCCACCGGAAATTCCACCACATATCCCTCATTTCAGCCAGATGTCCGTCACCTTCCTCTTTCCTTGTGTTGGCGTTCTAAACTCAGGTTGATTTCTGAGGACTCTGGTTAACTGCTCCTCAGATCTCTGCAGGGTAAATCCAGACAGCTAGCTAGACTATCTGTCCAATCTGAGTTTTCTGTTGCACGACTAAAACAACGGCACTGTGGCTCTGTCCGGTGCTTAACGCCGCCCAAGACGATTGTAATTGGTTTAAAGAAATGCCAATAAACCTGTGACCCTTGCTGCATGTCATTCCCCCTCTCTCCCCCCTTTCATGTCTAAAGCTGTCCTATCTAATAAAGGCCTAAAATGCAACAACAAAAAATCTTAAAAATAAAATAAAAGATATACTGCCTCTTGCATCACATAAATTATGAACAGTTAAGTAAGTGGTCTTGAAGAGGATTCTTTTTTTTTTCTGTCTTGGTCTTGACTCGGTCTCCACTAGTCCTGGTCTTTGACTTGTCTTGGAACCAACAAAGGTGGACTTGACTACAGCCCTGGGCAGAGCCGCAGCTTGTCAACAGGCAAACCAGGCAACTGCTTGGGGCCCCAGGCCGTTAGGGGGCCCCCAAGGGCTGACAAACTTTACTCCACAGCAATTTCTCAAAATGTGGCAACCACAAACAAATTACTTTTTGCAATGACATCTGAAGGGGCCCCATGTCATTTCCGTCGAAGCATAATAGAATTGTTTTTTCAATTAAAAGTCAAAGGAAAATGAAGAGGAGTTATCCTTCTGGGAGTGAAAAACAGAAAGAGAAAAAAATAAGGATGACAAGAAAAAGAAACAAAGACAGTGGTAAGTAGAGCAGATAATAAAGATTAAGTCGTGTAACAGCAAGTGCCTGAATGTTCATAGCTAGCATTAACGTTGAACTAATGGCGTTTAATCTTTCACGTTTTTTGTGAGTTAACCTAGCTAGTGGAACTGTGGGTCCGTCTATCCTAGGAGAGACTTTCAGGACCGGGTCTCATTTCAATAGAGCAAAATGTGCGAAGGCCTTTAGATCTGGAGGACATAGTGGCAGCATTTGCCATTGCCAAGGTCTGTAAGCAGCATTTGTAGTTCAGAAGATAATGGTGACGAAC